>JAGIQG010000009.1:103381479-103424833 GCA_024679065.1 Sphyrna mokarran
CACTGGGCACAGAAACACTCCTTCAGTACTCAGACGGCACTGGATACAGAAACACTCCTTCAGTACTCAGAGGGCACTGAGTACAGAAACAATCCTTCAGTACTCAGAGGGCACTGGGTACAGAAACAATCCTTCAGTACTCAGAGGGCACTGGGTACAGAAACAATCCTTCAGTACTCAGAGGGCACTTGGTACAGAAACACTCCTTCAGTACTCAGAGGGCACTGGGTACAGAAACACTCCTTCAGTACTCAGAGGGCACTGGATACAGAAACAATCCTTCAGTACTCAGAGGGCACTGGGTACAGTAACACTCCTTCAGTACTCAGAGAGCACTAGATACAGAAACACCCCTTCAGTACTCAGAGGGCACTGTGTACAGAAACACTCCTCAGTACTCAGAGGGCACTGGGTACAATAACACTCCTTCAGTACTCAGAGGTCACTGGGTACAGAAACACTCCTTCCGAACTCAGAGGGCACTGGGTACAATATCACTCCTTCAGTACTCAGAGGGCACTGGGTAAACCGTAACAATCCTCCAAGTATCAGAGGGCACTTGGTACAGAAACAATCCTCAGTATCAGAGGGCACTGGGTAAAGAAACCACTCCTTCATTACTCAGAGGGCACTGCGTAAAAAAACACTCCTTCAGTAATCAGAGGGCACTGGGTAAAGAAAACACTCCCACAGCACTCAGACAAAATGGGCACAGAAAACACTCCCTCAGCACTCAGACCGAACTGGGTACAGAAACAATCCTCTCAGCACTCAGCCAGGAACTGGGTACAGAAACACTCCCTCAGCACTCAGACAGAACTGGATACAGAAACATTACCTCAGCACTCAGACAGAACTGGAACAGAAACACTCCTTTACACGCAGACAGAACTGATACAAAAACACTCACTTCAGCATCAGACAGAAATGGTACAGAAAACACACCCTCAGCATCAGAAAGAACTGGATACAGAAACACTCCCTCAGCACACAGACAGAACTGGATACAGAAACACTCCCTCAGCACGCAGACAGAACTGGGTACAGAAACTCTCCTTCAGTACTCAGAAGCCATTGTGTATAGAAACTCTCCTTCAATACTCAGAGGGCACTGGGTACTGAAACACTCCTTCAGCACTCAGAGGGCACTGGGTACAGTAACACTCCTTCAGTACTCAGAGGGCACTGGGTACAGTAACACTCCTTCAGTACTCAGAGGGCACTGGGTACAGTAACACTCCTTCAGTACTCAGAGGGCACTGGGTACAGTAACACTCCCTCAGCACTCAGACAGAACTGGGTACAGAAACACTACCTCAGCACACAGACAGAACTGGGTACAGAAACACTTCCTCAGCACTCAGACAGAACTGGGTACAGAAACACTCCCTCAGCACGCAGACAGAACTGGGTACAGAAACACTCCCTCAGCACGCAGACAGAACTGGGTACAGAAACACTTCCTCAGCACACAGACAGAACTGGGTACAGAAACACTTCCTCAGCACACAGACAGAACTGGGTACAGAAACACTCCCTCAGCACTCAGACAGAACTGGGTACAGAAACACTACCTCAACACAACAATTACAAAAAACTCCCCAGCACGCAGACAGAACTGGGTACAGAAACACTCCCTCAGCACTCAGAGCGAACTGGGTACAGAACACTCCCTCAGCACGTCAGACAGAAGGGTACAGAAACACTCCCTCAGCACGCAGACAGAACTGGGTACAGAAACACTCCCTCAGCACCAGACAGAACTGGGTACAGAAACACTCCCTCAGCACTCAGACAGCACTGGGTACAGAAACACTCCTTCAGTACTCAGACAGGCACTGGGTACAGAAACACTCCCTCAGTACTCAGAGAGCACTGGGTACAGTAACACTCCCTCAGCACGCAGACAGCACTGGGTACAGAAACACTCCTTCAGCCTCAGACAGCACTGGGTACAGAAACACTCCTTCAGCACTCAGACAGAACTGGGTACAGAAACACTCCCTCAGCACTCAGACAGAACTGGGTACAGAAACACTCCCTCAGCACTCAGACGGAACTGGGTACAGAAACACTCCCTCAGCACTCAGACAGAACTGGGTACAGAAACACTCCCTCAGCACTCAGACGGCACTGGGTACAGAAACACTCCCTCAGCACTCAGACAGAACTGGGTACAGTAACACTCCTTCAGTACTCAGAGGGAACTGGGTACAGAAACACTCCTTCAGCACTCAGACAGCACTGGGTACAGTACACTCCTCAGTACTCAGAGGGCACTGGGTACAGTAACACTCCTCAGTACTCAGAGGGCACTGGGTACAGTAACACTCCTTCAGTACTCAGAGGGCACTGGGTACAGTAACACTCTCAGTACTCAGAGGGCACTGGTACAGTAACACCCTTCAGTACTCAGAGGGCACTGGGTACAGTAACACTCCTTCAGTACTCAGAGGGCACTGGGTACAGTAACACTCCTTCAGTACTCAGAGGGCACTGGGTACAGTAACACTCCTTCAGTTTATTGATGTACTTGTTTTTATCCTATAGGTGCTTTGGTCCACCTTGTTGCCTAACGA
Source organism: Sphyrna mokarran (assembly GCA_024679065.1). Lineage (NCBI taxonomy): Eukaryota > Metazoa > Chordata > Chondrichthyes > Carcharhiniformes > Carcharhinidae > Sphyrna > Sphyrna mokarran. The sequence continues at coordinate 103,384,059 of JAGIQG010000009.1, forward strand.
GGGACATACATGTGATGGGTCGTGAGAGGACTGCTCTTGGACCTTTTTCGAGAGTATCCTACTGCTTCACGTCGTTAGTGTACGCTTGACCTGGACCATCTGAAGGGCAACACAACAGCTCAGTGACTATCTCTGTGCTGTGCAGATACATGGATTTGGGCCTGTGTCTGTGGGAGTTTGCGCATTCTCCCCATTTTTGCGTGGGTTTTCTCCGGATGCTCCGGTTTCCTCCCACATCCCAAAGATGTGCTCTTAGGCTAATTCGCAAAACAAATTCTCCTTAAATTGTCTCAAATTTGGTTTTTAACCCATAGATCTATAAATATGGACAGGGATCGTGTGTAGAAGTGGGAACATCGAGGTGGCGGCGCGGGCTCGTTGGGCCAAAGGGCCTGTTTCCCATGCTGTTTTGTTCTTTGTTCTTTGTACTCAGAGGGCACAGAAACACTCCTTCAGTACTCAGAGGGCACTGGGTACAGTAACACACCGTCAGTACTCAGAGGGCACTGAATACAGAAACTCTCCTTCAGTACTCAGAGGGTACTGGGTACAAAAACACTCCTTCAGTACTCAGAGGGCACTGGGCACAGTAAGACTCCTTCAGAAAACAGAGGGCACTGGGTAGAGTAACACTCCTTCAGAGGACACTGGGTACAGAAACACTCCTTCAGTACTCAGAGGGCACTTGGTAAAGTAACACTCCTTCAGTACTCAGAGGGAACTGGGTACAGAAACACTCCTTCAGTAATAAGAGGGCACTGGGTACAGAAACACTCCTTAAGTACTCAGAGGGCACTGGATACAGAAACACTCCTCGGTACTCAGAGCCTGGGTACAGAAAACTCCTCAACAACACGGATACAGAAACACTCCTTCGGTACTCAGATGGCACTGGGTACAGAAAAACAACCACACAGAAACACTCTTCATACTCAAGGGCACTGATCCTTCAGTACTCAGAGGGCACTGGGTACAGAAACACTCCTTCAGTACTCAGAGGGCACTGGGTACAGAAACACTCCTTCAGTACTCAGAGGGCACTGGGTACAGTAACACTCCTTCAGTACTCAGAGGGCACTGGGTACAGAAACACTCCTTCAGTACTCAGAGGGCACTGGGTACAGTAACACTCCTTCAGTACTCAGAGGGCACTGGGTACAGTAACACTCCTTCAGTACTCAGAGGGCACTGGGTACAGAAACACTCCTTCAGTACTCAGAGGGCACTGGGTACAGAAACACTCCTTCAGTACTCAGAGGGCACTGGTACAGAAACACCCTCAGTACTCAGAGGGCACTGGGTACAGAAACACTCCTTCAGTACTCAGAGGGCACTGGTACAGAAACACTCCTTCAGTACTCAGAGGGCACTGGGTACAGTAACACTCCTTCAGTACTCAGAGGGCACTGGGTACAGTAACACTCCTTCAGTACTCAGAGGGCACTGGGTACAGAAACACTCCTTCAGTACTCAGAGGGCACTGGGTACAGTAACACTCCTTCAGTACTCAGAGGGCACTGGGTACAGTAACACTCCTTCAGTACTCAGAGGGCACTGGGTACAGAAACACTCCTTCAGTACTCAGAGGGCACTGGGTACAGAAACACTCCTTCAGTACTCAGAGGGCACTGGGTACAGTAACACTCCTTCAGTACTCAGAGGGCACTGGGTACAATATCACTCCTTCAGTACTCAGAGGGCACTGGGTACAGAAACACTCCTTCAGTACTCAGAGGGCACTGGGTACAGAAACACTCCTTCAGCACTCAGAGGGCACTGGGTACAATATCACTCCTTCAGTACTCAGAGGGCACTGGGTACAGAAACACTTCTTCCGATCTCAGAGGGCACTGGGTACAATATCACTCCTTTAGTACTCAGAGGGCACGGGGTACAGTAACACTTCTTAAGTACTCAGAGGGCACTGGGTACAGAAACACTCCTTCAGCACTCAGAGGGCACTGGGTACAGAAACACTCCTTCAGTACTCAGAGGGCACTGGGTACAGAAACACTCCTTCAGTACTCAGAGGGCACTGGGTACAGAAACACTCCTACAGTACTCAGTGGGCACAGAAACACTTCTTCAGTACTCAGAGGGCACTGGGTACAGAAACACTCCTTCAGTACTCAGAGGGCACTGGGTACAGAAACACTCCTTCAGTACTCAGGGGGCACTGGGTACAGAAACACTCCTTCAGTACTCAGAGGGCACTGGGTACAGAAACACTGCTCCAGTACTCAGAGGGCACTGGGTACAATATCACTCCTTTAGTACTCAGAGGGCATGGGGTACAGTAACACTTCTTCAGCACTCAGAAGGCACTGGGTACAGAAACACTCCTTCAGCACTCAGAGGGCACTGGGTACAGAAACACTCCTTCAGTACTCAGAGGGCACGCGGTACAGTAACACGTCTTCAGTACTCAGAGGGCACGCGGTACAGAAACACTCCTTCAGTACTCAGAGGGCACAGAAACACTTCTTCAGCACTCAGAAGGCACTGGGAACAGAAAGACTCCTTCAGTACTCAGAGGGCACTGGGCACAGTAACACTCCTTCAGTACTCAGAGGACACTGATACAGAAACTCTCCTTCAGTACTCAGAGGGCACTGGGTACAGTAACACTCCTTCAGTACTCAGAGGGCACTGAGTACAGAAACTCTCCTTCAGTACTCAGAGGGCACTGGTACAGTAACATCCTTCAGTACTCGATGACACTGGGCACGTAACACTCCTTCAGTACTCAGAGGGCATGGGTACAGTAACACTCCTTCAGTACTCAGAGGGCACTGGGTACATAACACTCCTTCAGTACTCAGAGGGCACTGGTACAGTAACCACTTCAGTACTCAAGGGACTGGGTACAGTAACACTCCTTCAGTACTCAGAGGCACTGGGTACAGTAACACTCCTTCAGTACTCAGAGGGCACTGGGTACAGTAACACTCCTTCAGTACTCAGAGGGCACTGGGTACAGTAACACTCCTTCAGTACTCAGAGGGCACTGGGTACAGAATCACTCCTTCAGTACTCAGAGGGCACTGGGTACAGTAACACTCCTTCAGTACTCAGAGGGCACTGGGTACAGTAACACTCCTTCAGCACTCAGAGGGCACTGGGCCCAGTAACACTCCTTCAGTACTCAGAAGTCACTGGGTACAGTAATACTCCTTCAGTACTCAGGGAGCACTGGGTACAGTAACACTCCTTCAGTACTCAGACGGCACTGGGTACAGTAAAATTTCTTCAGTACTCAGAAGGCACTGGGTACCGAAACACTCCTTCCGTACTCAGTGGGCACTGGGTACAGTAACACTCCTTCGGTACTGAGAGGGCACTGAGTACAGTAACACTCCTTCAGTACTCAGAGGACACTGGGTACAATAACACTCCTTCAGTACTCAGAGGTCACTGGGTACACTAATACTCCTTCAGTACTCAGAGAGCACTGGGTTCAGTAACACTCCTTCAGTACTCAGAGAGCACTGGGTACAGTAACACTCCTTCGGTACTCAGAGGGCACTGGGTATAGTAACATTCCTTCAGTAGTCAGAGAGCACTAGGTACAGTAACACTCCTTCAGTACTCAGAGGGCACTGTGTACAGTAACACTCCTCAGTACTCAGAGGGCACTGGGCACAGTAACACTCCTTCAGTACTCAGAGGGCACTGTGTACAGTAACACTCCTCAGTACTCAGAGGGCACTGAGCACAGTAACACTCCTTCAGTACTCAGAGGGTACTGGGTACAGTAGCACTCCTTCAGTACTCAGAGGGCACATTGACTGGGACTGAATCATTCTTTGAAAAGCTGAAATGATTTTGTGGGATTTGCTTGGATCCATATTATTCCTGCTACAAGCGGACACGGAAACTGGTACTCTGTAAAAGCTTACACTGTTAGTTTGTATGTTGTCACAGCATTTCACAGTTCTTTCTGTCATTGTTGCTATCAATCTACTGGAAGGAAGTGAGGCTTGCTTTTGTCGGTGGCTGTGGGATGATTCTAGCCTCTGTGTTTTTGATTTTTAGTCAGTAAACAACATGAGCTTGGAGAAGGTGAGCATGTGCCTTTCAAATGATTATTCCATACCCTTCACAATAACACAATGAAGGTGAAAAATATTACTGCAAGAAACCCTCCAGTTACTCCATGTACAATGGTCAGCCCATCTCTAAATAGCCAAAGACGCAATGGAGACAAACCCTCCCACACACAGAAATCACAATTCACTGTAAACTGTGACATTGGGTTACCATCAAACACTCCCAGGACAGGTACAGCACTGGGTTAAATACAGAGTAAAGCTCCCTCTATAATATCCCCATCAAACACTACCAGGACAGGTACAGCACTGGGTTAAATCCAGAGTAAAGCTCCCTCTATAATATCCCCATCAAACACTCCCAGGACAGGTACAGCACTGGGTTAAATACAGAGTAAAGCTCCCTCTATAATATCCCCATCAAACACTCCCAGGACAGGTACAGCATGGTGTTAGATACAGAGTAAAGATCCCTCTACACTGTTCCCACTAAACACTCCCAGGACAGATACAGCACAAGGATAGACACAGAGTAAAGCTCCCTGTACAATATCCCCATCAAACACTCCCAGGACAGATACACATGGAGTAGATACAGAGTAAATCTCCCTCTACACTGTCCCCATCAAATACTCCCAGGACAGATACAGCACAGGGTTAGATACAGAGTAAAGCTCCCTCTGCACTGTCCCCATCAAACACTCCCAGGACAGGTACAGCACGGGGTTAGATACAGAGTAAAGCTGCCTCTACACTGTCCCCATCAAACACTCCCAGGACAGATACAGCACAGGGTTAGACACAGAGTAAAGCCCCCTCTACACTGTCCCCATCAAATACTCCCAGGACAAGTACACATGGGTTAGGTACAGGGTAAAGCTCCCTCTACACTGTCCCCATCAAACACTCCAGGACAGGTACAGCACTGGGTTAGGTGGATACTTGGAATTCTCTTCCCCAGACTGAAGGGCGGGGGTCGGATAATTGAATAAATTCAAGTTATCATTAAACGCTGCATAATCTGCGACCCAGCCTCTAACATGTAACACCGCATATCCTGCACCACAGCCTCTAACATGCAGCACCGCATATCCTGCATCACAGCCTCTAACATGCAGCACCGCATATCCTGCATCACAGCCTCTAACATCACACGCATATCCTGCATCACAGCCTCTAACATGCACACGCATATCCTGCATCACAGCCTCTAACAGCAGCACCGCATATCCTGCATCACACCTCTAACACACACCATATCCTGCATCACACCCACCCACACCCACCACCAACCACACACCAACCAACAACCACACACCAACCCCCAACCACAGCCTCTAACATGCACAGCAACCTACACAGCCTCTAACATGACACCGCATATCTGCATCACAGCCTCTAACATGCAGCACCGCATATCCTGCATCACAGCCTCTAACATGCAGCACCGCATATCCTGCATCACAGCCTCTAACATGCAGCATTGCATATCCTTCATCACAGCCTCTAACATGCAGCACCGCATATCCTGCATCACAGCCTCTAACATGCAGCACCGCATATCCTGCATCACAGCCTCTAACATACAACACTGCATATCCTGCATCACAGCCTCTAACATGCAGCATTGCATATCCTGCATCACAGCCTCTAACATACAGCACCGCATATCCTGCATCACATCCTCTAACATACAACACTGCATATCCTGCATCACATCCTCTAACATACAACACTGCATATCCTGCATCACAGTCTCTAACATGCAGTGCAGTGCGTTTTGGGTCACAGCCTGGTGCGTCATGCAGCCTCGGAAGGTGCCAGTCCAGTGACACAGATTGCAGTATGGTTCACGACAGTTCAACACAGCCCTGGCAGTGACTCGAGGGAACTTCCTCTGCCCCCTCAGCAGGACGTGAGGTCACTGCCCGCAGTTTGCAGTGCGTGTTTTCATTTCCTGGCAACTTGCTTATTCTGGTCTTTATTTTGATGAACTTCCTGCTCTCGCCGGAGCCTTTCCTGAAGTCAACAACATCACGCTGAGGCCGAGTGCCCCAGTTAGCCATTATTCACCTGTGACAGAGGGTGGGGCTGCTCAACAACAGTGGGCATCACTTCCAATCTAACACATTATCAGTACGCCAACCCTGGCTGTTTAAGCTGAGATTTATTTATGAGCGTCACAAGTAGGTTTACATTAACACTGCAGTAAAGTTACTGTGAAACTCCCCTAATTGCGACCCTCTGGCGCCTGTTTGGGTACACTGAGGGAGAAGTTAGACTGGCCAATACACCCTAGCCAGCACATCTTTCAGAGTGTATGAGGAAACCAGAGCACCCAGAGGAAACCCACGCAGACACAGAGAGAATGTGCAGATTCCACATAGACAGTGACCCGAGCGAGGAATTGAACCTGGGTCCCCGGAGCTGTGAGGCAGCAGTGCTAACACGCTGTGCCCTCTTGCTGTCCTGTAAGTCATGGAGTATTGGTTGTGCTTGAGAGTAATTCACAGTGAGAAATCAAAGAGTACAAATTTGCTGGAATTTACTGGTCCTGCTCACCACACTGCTTGGCTTGGGCAGTCACCATCAAAGAGACCTGCAAGTAATCCAGGGTTTGGACATACAATACAAAACCGAGGGAGTGCCGCACTGCCAGAGAGTCAATGCTGAGGGAGTGCCGCACTGCCAGAGAGTCAATGCTGAGGGAGTGCCGCACTGCCAGAGAGTCAATGCTGAGGGAGTGCCGCACTGCCAGAGAGTCAATGCTGAGGGAGTGCCGCACTGCCAGAGAGTCAATGCTGAGGGAGTGCCGCACTGCAGAGAGTCAATGCTGGGGAGTGCCGCACTGCCAGAGAGTCAATGCTGAGGGAGTGCCGCACTGCCAGAGAGTCAATGCTGAGGGAGTGCCGCACTGCCAGAGAGTCAATGCTGAGGGAGTGCCGCACTGCCAGAGAGTCAATGCTGAGGGAGTGCCGCACTGTCAGAGAGTCAAGTGAGGGAGTGCCGCACTGCCAGAGAGTCCAGCTGAGGGAGTGCGCACTGTCAGAGGGTCAGTACTGAGGGAGTGCCGCACTGTCAGAGGGTCAGTACTGAGGGAGTGCCGCACTGTCAGAGGGTCAGTACTGAGGGAGTGCTGCACTGTCAGAGGGTCAGTACTGAGGGAGTGCCGCACTGTCAGAGGGTCAGTACTGAGGGAGTGCTGCACTGTCAGAGGGTCAGTGCTGAGGGAGTGCTGCACTGTCAGAGGGTCAGTGCTGAGAGTGCTGCACTGTCAGAGGGCAGTACTGAGGGAGGCCGCACTGTCAGAGGGTCAGTACTGAGGGAGTGCTGCACTGTCAGAGGGTCAGTACTGAGGGAGTGCGCACTGTCAGAGGGTCAGTACTGAGGGAGTGCTGCACTGTCAGAGGGTCAATGCTGAGGGAGTGCTGCACTGTCAGAAGGTCAGTACTGAGGGAGTGCCGCACTGTCAGAAGGTCAGTACTGAGGGAGTGCTGCACTGTCAGAGGGTCATGTTGAGTAGGTACACCCACAGTGCTGTTAGGAAATTGTAGTTTGCTGTGCACAAATTGGTTGCTGAGTTTTGTGTGTTACAGCACTGAATACACTTCAACAAGCAGTCCACTGGCTGCAGATGGCTTTGGGGGACCTTCCTGAAGTTGCGAAAGGTGCTAGGGAAATGTAGGACTGAGTGAATCCTTGTTCACAGATACATGGACGGGAGTTTACAGCCCCGCTTGCTCAGAAACTGGAAAATCCCACCTGAGGCCAACAGGTCTTTGCATGGTTTCCCCCACCCCAACTACCCCCTCCTCTCCATCCCTATCCCCTCACCCCTACTCTCCAGCAGTCACTATGATTCCCATGGCAGGCGGGACATTAAAAATCTCCCTCAGGGTTTAATGGTAAATTCTTTCAGCCCTTAAACAGCATGATTGCACTCACCCCTCCCAGTTATGCACACCCATTCACCAGGATTCCTCATATCGCAACGAGAATAATCTCTCCCTCAATGTCAGTAAAAGAAGAGAGATTGTCATTGACATCAGGAAGCACTTCAGAGGACATCTCCCTTGTCTACATCAATGGGGAAGAAGTGGAAAAGGTCAAGTTTTTAGGTTTCCAGTTCGCCAACAACTGTCCTGGTCTCCCCGATGCTGATGCTCTTGTTAAGAAAGCCACCAATGCTTTTACTTTCTCAGGAGGCGAAGGAAATTCATCATGTCAGCTACGACCCTCACCAACTTTTACAGAGGCACCATAGAAAGCATTCTTTCTGTTTGTATCACAGCTTGGTATGGCTCCTGCTCTGTCCAAGACTGCAACAAACTACAAAGGGCTGTAAATGTAGCCCAATCCATCACAGAAATCAGGCTTTCATCCATTGACTCTGTCAACACATCCACTGCTTCGGAAAAGCAGCATAACTCAGGACCCCACATGCTCTGGACATTCTCTCTTCCACCTTCTTCCGTCAGGAAAATGATACAAAAGTCTGAGGTCACGTACCAACCGACTCAAGAAAAGCTTCTTTCCTGCTGCCATCAGAGTTTTGAATGGACCTACCTTATATTAAGACATTCTTTTTCTATACCATAGCTATGGCTGTAACACTACATTCTGCATTCTCTCCTTTCCTTCTCTATGAATGGTGTGCTCTGTCCGTATAATGCACAAGAAACAGTACTTTTCACTATATACTAATACGGGGAGGAAAGGCGATCAGGATATCGAATTGCCTGTGTTACAGTCTGTATCATTATCTTTGTCTGTGTCTATAACTGTATCAGACTCACTGCATGTGTTACTCTCTGTATCAGTGCCTGTACCTGTATCTGCCTCACTGCCTATGTTGTAGTCTGTATCACTGTTTGTGCCTGTATCTGCTTCACTGCCTGTGATACAGTCTATATCATTGTCTGCGCCTGTATCTGCTCAGTGCCTGAGGTTAAAATATCCTCTGTGAGACCTTGCCAAAATTCATTCTTGGGGGCTGCAACGTAAATTAAACTTGGAGACAAATGATGTTTAGGTTTGGTGGTGGAGGGGTAGGAATGGGGGTGGGTGACAGAAGGGGAAGCGGGGGATCAGGTGGCAGTGGTAAGTTGGGGAAACTCTTTCCTTTTGGGATTCAATGGATGTGATTATTGGATGACTCCAGTGTATCCTTCCCTGGACAGTGAAGCCCACATATTGACAAACTTGAATGACTTTTAGTTTATCTTGTGAAGTTTTAACAGCTCGATTGGGACTGTGTGAGCTCGATTGGGACTGTGTGTGTGTGTGTGTGTGTGTGTGTGTGTGTGTGTGTGGTGTGTGTGTGGTGGTGTGTGTGTGTGATGTGCACATGATGTGTGCACATGTGTGTGGTATGGTGTACGTGTGTGTAGTGGTTTTTGGTGTGTGTATTGCGTGTGTAATGTGTGTGGGTGTGTTGTGTTTGTATGTGTGAGTGGTAGTGTGTGAGTGTGCAGTGTGATGTGTGCTGTGTGTGTGTTGTGCATGAGTGTGTGTGTGTGAGTGGTGAGTGTGGTGTGCAGAAATGTGTGTGTGTGTGTGGTGAGTGAGAGTGTGCATGAATGTGTGTGTGTGTGTGTGTGTGTGGTGAGTGTGAGTGTGCATGAATGTGTGTGTGTGTGAGTGAGTGTGAGTGTGAGTGTGTGTGTTGGTGGAGTGCTCAACAAGTTCTGAAATTACCCAAACAGTTTAACCTGGACCAGTAAACACTGGGTGGTGTGGCTGCCTGAACACTACAGCAAGGAGGACACCGGCAACACCGAAACTCAGCTGGAGATCTTCCCTACTCAAAGGACTTTGAGACTGTTATTAGGGAAGGAAAGCTGCTGAGACATCCAGCTGTGGGGGGACTTGTGTATCAGAGCCAGGTTAAAGAGGGAGAGCTGTGGGGGGACTTGTGTATCAGAGCCAGGTTAAAGAGGGAGAGCTGTGGGGGGACTTGTGTATCAGAGCCAGGTTAAAGAGGGAGAGCTGTGGGGGGACTTGTGTATCAGAGCCAGGTTAAAGAGGGAGAGCTGTGGGGGGACTTGTGTATCAGAGCCAGGTTAAAGAGGGAGAGCTGTGGGGGGACTTGTGTATCAGAGCCAGGTTAAAGAGGGAGAGCTGTGGGGGGACTTGTGTATCAGAGCCAGGTTAAAGAGGGAGAGCTGTGGGGGGACTTGTGTATCAGAGCCAGGTTAAAGAGGGAGAGCTGTGGGAGGACTTGTGTATCAGAGCCAGGTTAAAGAGGGAGAGCTGTGGGGGGACTTGTGTATCAGAGCCAGGTTAAAGAGGGAGAGCTGTGGGGGGACTTGTGTATCAGAGCCAGGTTAAAGAGGGAGAGCTTGGGGGGACTTGTGTATCAGAGCCAGGTTAAAGAGGGAGAGCTGTGGGGGGACTTGTGTATCAGAGCCAGGTTAAAGAGGGAGAGCTGTGGGGGGACTTGTGTATCAGAGCCAGGTTAAAGAGGGAGAGCTGTGGGGGGACTTGTGTATCAGAGCCAGGTTAAAGAGGGAGAGCTGTGGGGGGACTTGTGTATCAGAGCCAGGTTAAAGAGGGAGAGCTGTGGGGGGACTTGTGTATCAGAGCCAGGTTAAAGAGGGAGAGCTGTGGGGGGACTTGTGTATCAGAGCCAGGTTAAAGAGGGAGAGCTGTGGGAGGACTTGTGTATCAGAGCCAGGTTAAAGAGGGAGAGCTGTGGGGGGACTTGTGTATCAGAGCCAGGTTAAAGAGGGAGAGCTGTGGGAGGACTTGTGTATCAGAGCCAGGTTAAAGAGGGAGAGCGGTGGGGGGACTTGTGTATCAGAGCCAGGTTAAAGAGGGAGAGCTGTGGGGGGACTTGTGTATCAGAGCCAGGTTAAAGAGGGAGAGCGATAGATGGGATCAATGTGTGAAAGAGGAAGTCAGATTCTCAGTGTGTGTATTTACGAAAGAGGCTGTCTGAATGGTTACTGGAAAGTGAGTGTAGGGAAGTCCAACAGTGCAAGAGGAGGCCATTTGGCCCACACCGACCCCAATTCCACCCAGACCCTATCCCCATAACCCCATGCATTTACCCTAATCAGTCCCCCTGACACTAATGGTCATTTTAGCATGGCCAATCCACCTAACCCGCACATCTTTGGACTGTGGGAGGAAGCCAGAACTCCCAGAGTAAACCCATGCAGACACGGATAGAATGTGCAAACTCCACACAGACAGTGACCCAAGCCAGGAATCGAACCCTGCCCCAGGCGCTGTGAGGCAGCCACTGTACCATCCATAACAGGTGAACCCAACAGCAAACAGACACGGGGGCATTCGGAATAGCACTCAGACTGAACGAGACGCTCTCAATGTTTCCCGACAGATAAGCTGAAAAAATAAAAGCAGCAACAACTCCCCCACTGACTACCTTGACCCACACCCCCCCACCCCCCTCCAGAGATAACAATCTGAGGGCCAGGTGAAACCAGGGTGAAATATCATTCCCCATCTTCAGGGAGTGGAGAGTGTGTGTGTGTGTGTGTGTGTGTGTGTGTGTGTGTGTGTGTGTGTGTGTGTGTGGGGTGTGTGTGTGTGTGTGTGTGTGTGTGTGTGTGTGTGTGTGTGTGTGTGTGTGTGTGTGTGTGTGTGTGTGTGTGTGTGTGTGTGTGTGTGTGTGTGTGTATGTTTTGTGTGTGTATGTTTTGTGTGTGTATATGTGTGTGCGTTGCGTGAGTGTGTGTGCAAGTGTTGTGTGTGTGTTGTGAGCGTGTGTGTGTTGTGAGCATGTGTGTGTGTGTTGTGAGTGTGTGTTTTGTGTGTATGTTCTGGGTGTGTATATGTGTGTGTTGTGAGTGTGTGTTTTGTGTGTATGTTCTGGGTGTGTATATGTGTGTGTTGTGAGTGTGTGTTTTGTGTGTATGTTCTGGGTGTGTATATGTGTGTGTTGTGAGTGTGTGTTTTGTGCGTGTGTATGCGCGCATGTTTCGTGTGTGTACATGTACGTGTTGTGAATGTGTGGTTTTTGTGTGTGTGTGTGTATTGTGAATATGTGTGTGTGTGTGTGTGTGTGTGTATAGGAAAACACGACTGCAGAAAGACATTCACAGGACAAGGCAGCAAGGAAAGAGGCCATTCGGCCCAGGGTACCCGCACCATCCTCCCGCAAGAGCTGCCGGATCGATGCCGACTTTCCCCCTCTTCCCTCATAAACTGTCTCCCTCAGGAAGTTACTCCGTTCCTTTTGGAAAGTTGAACCCACTCCCAGCATCCTTTCAGGCAGTACCTTCCAGATCAGACAGGTTCGCTGTGGAGGACACGGAGCGGGGGCGAGGGGGGTGTTCTCTGATTTTCACCCCACCTGTTCTATAAGTTTGTTTGTACTGCCTCACTAATGGAGGAAAGGTGCAGTGTGATCACTCTTAGCAAAGCTTTTTCTGAGGCAACAATGCAAGATCTCCCTAGTTTTGGCAGGGTTGGACCTTGTACCGTGACACAGGCCGCAGGTGATCCCGGAGCGACATTTTGGAAGTTAAAACCCGGGGTTCTCACCTTAATGAAGATATCTTTGGCATGTGATGTCGTCTGCCTCTTTTTGGCCCCTCATCTCGTTGGATTTCCCTCCGTTGTCGAGCGCCTCCAGTTAGAGTTTGTTCCCGGCGTACGTTGACAATCACAGACAGGAAGGAGACTGAATCCGTGACTGGTTTGCAGTGGCTGGCGGGAGCGAGATGAGCCTGCCCTGGGAAGGCCTGTCTGTTTCTGCTGTGTTGTGTCTCTCTCTCTCTCTCTGCTCCTCTCTCTGTGGTCATGGCAGGTTCCAGGAAACGTCTCAGTAACCACTTCCTCCTCGCGGATCGCTGTGCGCTGCCATGGCGTCCCAGCGCGCCACTGACTCTGACACCTTCAGGAAGCTGAGGCTGTGGGTGGGAGCTTGGAACTGGGATCGAGTGACTTACGTATCTGTCTGTAACCCAACATATCTGCCTGTACCCTAATATATCCGCCTGTACCCGACATATCTGTCTGCACCCCAAGATATCACCTATACTGCGACATATCCGTCTGTACCCTGACATATTTGCCTGTACCCCAACATATCCAACTGTACCCCAACATATTCGCCTGTACCCCAACATATCTGTTTGTGCCCCAACATATCTATCTGTACCCTGAATTATCCGTCTGCACCCCCAACATATTTGCCTGTACCCCAACATATCTTCCTGTAAACTAATATATCCACCTGTACCTGACATATCCGTCTGTACCCCGACATTTTTGCCTGTACCTCAACATATCCGCCTGTACCCCAACTTATCTATTTGCGCCCCAACATATCCATTTGTACCCTGAACTATCCGTCTGTACCCCAACATATCCATCTGGACCCCAACATATCCATCTGCACCCCAATATATCTGTTTGCACCCCAACATATCCATCTGTACTCTGAACTATCCGTCTGTAGACCCAACATATCTGTCTGCACCCTGATATATTCACCTGCACACCAACATATCCATCTGTACCCCGACATATCCGTCTGCACCCCGACATATCCGTCTGCACCCCGACATATCCGTCTGCACCCCGACATATCCGTCTGTACTCCGACATATCCGTCTGTACTCCGACATATCCGTCTGTACCCCGACATATCCGTCTGCACCCCGACATATCCGTCTGCACCCCGACATATCCGTCTGCACCCCGACATATCCGTCTGCACCCCGACATATCCGTCTGCACCCCACCCAAGTTATCAACTACTCACACACACCTAATGCCCCCTCCACTCTCCCCCTGACCCCATTCCATAGACCCTTAACCCCTCTCCCCTGTCCTTGCATATACACACAACCCTGGCTCTTTACAAATTTGACATGGTAATTGCATTGGGACCTATCCATTGGTGATCCACTGTGACATTGGGATCTCTCCACTGGGGATCCACTGTGACACTGGGATCTCTCCACTGGGGATCCACTGTGACACTGGGAACTCTCCACTGGGGATCCACTGTGACACTGGGATCTATCCACTGGGGATCCACTGTGACACTGGGATCTCTCCACTGGGGATCCACTGTGACATCAGGATTCTGTATTGGAGATCCACTGTGACCCTGGGATCTCTCCGTTGGGGATCCACTGTGACACTGGGATCTCTCCACTGGGGATCCACTGTGACATCAGGATTCTGTATTGGCGATCCACTGTGACACTGGGATCTCTCCACTGGGGATCCACTGTGACACTGGGATCTATCCACTGGGGATCCACTGTGACACTGGGATCTCTCCACTGGGGATCCACTGTGACATCAGGATTCTGTATTGGAGATCCACTGTGACCCTGGGATCTCTCCGTTGGGGATCCACTGTGACACTGGGATCTCTCCACTGGGGATCCACTGTGACATCAGGATTCTGTATTGGCGATCCACTGTGACACTGGGAACTCTCCACTGGGGATCCACTGTGACACTTGGATCTCTCCACTGGGGATCCACTGTGACACTTGGATCTCTCCACTGGGGATCCACTGTGACACTGGGATCTCTCCACTGGGGATCCACTGTGACATCAGGATTCTGTATTGGAGATCCACTGTGACCCTGGGATCTCTCCGTTGGGGATCCACTGTGACACTGGGATCTCTCCGTTGGGGATCCACTGTGACCCTGGGATCTCTCCGTTGGGGATCCACTGTGACCCTGGGATCTCTCCGTTGGGGATCCACTGTGACCCTGGGATCTCTCCGTTGGGGATCCATTCCCTCTTCACCCTCACACTTTGCCCACTCCCTTGTCCAGTCAAAGCCTTTTCTTTCTTCCATCGACCTCTCTACTCCTTCATTTCTCCCTCACCATCTCCCTTTCTTATCTTCCCTCTCGTGACTTTTCCCCTCTCGCTGCTCTATCTTTTCCTCACTCCTCTAACTCTCCCCACCTCCTCTCTTTCCTTCCTCCTTCCTCTCCTCTATCTCTTTTACCTTGATCTCTCCTCTCCTTCACTCCCTCCCTCTCACTCACTCCTTTCCTCCTCTTCTCTCACCCTTTTACTGTTCAAAAATTTATCTACCCTTGCCTTAAAAAACATCCCAAGCCTCAACTGCTTCACTGGGCGGGGAATTCCACAGATTCACAACTCTTTGAGTGAAGAAGTTCCTCCTCAACTCAGTCCTAAATCTGCTTCCCCCATTTTGAGGCCATGCCCCCTAGTTCTAGTCTCACCTGCCAGTGGAAACAATCTCCCTGTTTCTATCTTCACCATTCCCTTCATAATCTTATATGTTTCTATAAGATTTCCCCTCATTCTTTTGAATTCCAATGAGTATAGCCCCAGTGTACTCAGTCTCTCCTCATAAGCCAACCCTCTCAACTCCAGAATCAACCTAGTGAATCCCCTCTGCACCCCCTCCAGTGCCAGTACATCCTTTCTCAAATAAGGAGATTAAAACTGTACACAGTACTTCAGGTGTGGTCTCACCAGCACCTTATACAGCTGCAACATAATCTCACTGTTTTTAAACTTCGTCCCTCTAGCAATGAAGGACAAAATTTCATTTGCCTTCTTAATTACCTGCTGCACCTGCAAACCAACTCTTTGAGATTCCTGCACAAGGACACCCAGATCCCTCTGCACAGCAGCGTGCTGCAATTTTTTACCATTTAAATAATAGTCCATTTTGCTGTTATTCGACCAAAATGGATGACCTCAAATTTACCAACATTGTACTCCATCTGCCAGACCCTCGCCAACTCACTTAGACTATCTATATTCCTTTTCAGACTTTCAGCGGCCTCTGTACACTTTGCTTTGCCACTCATCTTAGTGTCATCTGCGAATTTTGACACACTACTCTTGGTCCCAACTCAAAATGATCTACATAGATTTTAAACAACTGCGGTCCCAACACTGACCCTGAGGCACACCACTAGTCACTGATCGCCAACCACAAAAACACCCATTTACCCCAGTCTCTGCTTTCTGTTTGTTAACCAATCCTCTAACCATGCTGATACATTACCCGTAACACTCTGCATCTTTATCTTATGTAACAGTCTTTGGTGCAGCACCGTGTCAAATACCCTCTGGAATTCCAGATACTCCACATCCACAGGTTCCCCATTGTCCACTGCACGTGAAATATTCTCAAAGAATTCCACCAAATTAGTCAAATATGAACTGCCCTTCATGAACCCATGCTGTGTCTTACCGATGGGACAATTTATATCCGGGTATCTCACTATTTCTTCCTTGAAGATAGATTCAAACATTTTCCCTATTACAGAAGTTTAGCCTATACTTACCTGCCTTTTGTCTACCCCCTTTTTTAAACAGTAGCGTCAATTTGCTGTTTTCCAATCTGCGGGAACATTCCAGAGTTCAACAAATTTTAGTAAATTAGTGCATTTGCTATTTTTCCCGCCATCTCTTTTAGTACCCTGGAATGCATTCCATCAGGACCAGGAGACTTGTCTACCTTTAGCCCCATTAACTTGCCCAACACGACCTCTTTCGTGATAATGATAGTTTCTGTCAAAGCCTTCCTGTTTTCAATTTTTGGAATGTTATTTGTGTCTTCCATTGTGAAGACATACACAAAATACCTGCTCAATACCTCACCCATTTTCTCATATCCAGTTATTACATCCCCTTTCTCATCCTCTAAAGGACCAATATTTACTTTCACCACTCTTTTTTGTTTTATATATTTGTAGGAACTTTTGCCATCTGTTTTTATATTCTGAGCTAGCTTACTCTCATAATCAATCCTACTTTTCATTATAGCTTTATTCGTGGCTTTCTGTTGACCTTTAAAGATTTCCCAATAGTCTAGGTTCCCATTAATCTTTGCCATTTTGTATGCATTTTCTTTCAATTTGATACCTTCCTTTATTTCGTTAGATATCCAAGGCTGATTATCTCTTTTTCTACAGTCCTTCCTTATCACTGATATGTAACTCGCTGCCTCTCTCTCCCTTCTCACCACACTGCACCCCTCTCTTTCTCTCTCCCCCTTCCCCTCTCACTCCTCTCCATCTCCCCATCACACTCTCTCTCTCTCTCCTCTGACTTTCTCCACTCTCTTTCCTTCCCTCCCTCTTTCCCATGCCATCTTCTCTCTCTCTTTTCTCTCCCTTCTCTATCCATCTCTCTCTCCGTACCCATTTTCTCCTTTCTCTACTCCCCTCCATCCATCTCTTTCCCCTCTTTTCCTCTCTCTCTCTCCCTCCTCCCTTCCTCTCTATTCCTCTCCCTTCCCTTCACCCTCTCTCTTCCTTCCCACATTTCCCCCCTCTTTCCCTCACCCTTTCTCTCCTTCTCCCCTACCCCTGTCTTCCCCCTCTTTTATCCCATTTCTCTCTCTCTCTCTCTATCTCTCTCTTTTTCTCTCCCTGTCCTCCTCTTTTCCTCTCTTTCTCCTTACAGTCTCTTCCCCTCTCCTTTTTTCTCTCTCCCATTCCCCTCCCCTGTTTCACTTCTCTTTCCCCTTATAATTTCATTTCTCTCTCTCTATTTCCCTCTCTTTCTCCTTTCACTCTCTCTCTCTCTCTCTCTCTCCCCCTCCTTGTTTCCCTCTCTTCTCACTGCCACACTCTGTTCTCTCTCTCTCCCCTGTTTCCCTCTCTTTCCCCGACACACTCCCTCACTCCCTCTCTGTATCAGACTCCAGGATGTATTGATGGAGTGACTGCTGAGGTCTGTTCTCTCTACGTATCTAGCTCAGCCTGAGGGTGGTGTGCTGTTTGGACGGAGCAGGAGACGAGACCTCCATCCTGCGAGTCGGCCTGTCACAAACACTGAGCTGAAAAATGTGGTTTCCTGTCAGAAAATTCCCCTCGCCTCTTCAAAATGAAACTGGTGTAATAAGAGCACGTAACAGCGCAGACATTTCCAAACACCTGCTCAGGCGTTTGTGACACTTTCCTCACCGTTAACCACAGCAGGAATTGTTAGTAAATACAACACCGGAAATAAACAGGCTCAGACAACTCAGAGGGACAGAATCACTCCTTCAGTACTCAGAGGGCACTGGGTACAGAAACACTCCTTCAGTACTCAGAGGGCACTGGGTACAGAAACACTCCTTCAGTACTCAGAGGGCACTGGGTACAGAATCACTGCTTCAGCACTCAGAGGACACTGGACAGAACACTCCTTCAGTACTCAAGGCACTGGGTACAGTAACACTCCTTCAGTACTCAGAGGGCACTGGGTACAGAAACACTCCTTCAGTACTCAGAGGGCACTGGGCACAGTAACACTCCTTCAGTACTCAGAGGGCACTGGGCACAGTAACACTCCTTCAGTACTCAGAGGGCACTGGGAACAGTAACACTCCTTCAGTACTCAGAGGGCACTGGGCACAGTAACACTCCTTCAGTACTCAGAGGGCACTGGGTACAGTAACACTCCTTCAGTACTCAGAGGGCACTGGGTACAGTAACACTCCTTCAGTACTCAGAGGGCACTGGGTACAGTAACACTCCTTCAGTACTCAGAGGGCACTGGGTACAGCAACACTCCTTCAGTACTCAGAGGGCACTGGGTACAGTAACACTCCTTCAGTACTCAGAGGGCACTGGATACAGAATCACTCTTTCAGTACTCAGAGGGCACTGGATACAGAATCACTCCTTCAGTACTCAGAGGGCACTGGGTACAGTAACACTCCTTCAGTACTCAGAGGGCACTGGGTACAGTAACACTCCTTCACACCAACACAACAAACACCCTTCAGTACTCAGAGGGCACTGGGTACAGAAACACTGGCCAAAGTTAAGAAAGCCCACCAACTTTCTCAGGAGTCTAAGGTAATTTACCATGTCCACTAATTCTCTCACCAATCTTTACTGATGCACCACCGAAAGCATCCCTTCCAGCTGTATCACAGCTTGGTATGGGCTCCTCCTCTGCAAGAAACTATAAAATGTTGGTAATGTCACCCAATCCATCATGCAAACCAGCATCCCATCGATCAACTCTGTCTACACTTCCTGCTGCCTTTGAAAAGCAGAATAATCCCACTTATCCCGGATATTCTCTGTTCCACCTTCTTCCAGTGGGAAAAAAGATGCAAGAATCTGAGGTCATGTACCAACTGACTCAAGAACAGCTTCTTCCCTGTTGCCGTCAGACTTTTGAATGGACCTACCTTACACGAAGTTGATTTTTCTCTACATCCTAGCTATGAATATAACACAACACGCTGCAGCCTCCTTTCCTTCTCTGTGAACGGTATGCTTTGTCTGTGCAGCATACAAGAAACAAAAGTTTTCATCCCAATATGTGTGACAACAATAAATCAAGTGGTGTCACAGTGGTTAGCATTGCCGCCTCACAACACGAGGGACCCAGGTTCAATTCCAGCCTCGGGTCATTGCGCAGAGTTTGCATGTTCTCCCAGTCTCTGCATGGGTTTCCTCCCAGAGTCCAAAGCTGTGCGGGTTAAGTCATGCTAAAATTGCCCTTTAGTGCCTGGGGAATGAGTAGGGTAAATGCATGGGGTTATGGGGGTAGGGTCTGGGTGGGATTGTGGTCAGTGCTGACTCGATGGGCCAAATTGCCTGCTTCTGGACTGTAGGGATTTTATGAAATCTCCGTGTTTGCGTGGGTTTCCTCCAGATGCCCCAGTTTCCTCCCACACGTGCTGGTTAGGATGCATTGGCCGTGCTCAATTCTTCCTCAGTATACCCGATCAGGTGCCGGAATGTGGCGACTAGAGGGTTTTCACAGTAACTTCATTACAGTGTTAATGTAAACCTACTCGTGACAATAATAAATAAACTTTGCAAAAGGAGTGATAGATAGAGAGAGAGAGAGAGAGAGAGAAAGAGAGACATAGGGAGAGAAAGGAGCATGAAAAGAATCTCATACAGACAATAGAGAGCACAGAGGAAAAGGAAGTGAGGGAGGGAAAGGGGAGACATTTGTGGTGAGAGATTACAGTATTGTATACAGAGTGGAGAGTGTTTGGGGAGAGAGGAGAAACTGTGCAGCGAAATAAAGAGAGAATAATGAGGGATGGGAGAGGGAGTAGAGAGGAAGAGGGACAGAAAGAAGTGAAATCGAGGATAAGGAGAGAGTGAGGAAATGTTGAGAATTGGGCCCACATTGTTCTTCTCAGACGCTTCCTCATTGGTACAGAGTGAGGTCATGGCTGAAACATTTACAACCTGCAATCACTAGATGTCAGCATTCAGCCAGAATGGACAGTGTGCTCACACAGGCTGAGAAGTATACACACCGTGTACATACACTTCCCCAGACACTCACCATGTACACACTCCTACAGAGTGAGGAACACACACACTGTGTACACACTCCTACAGAGTGAGAAACACAATCACTGTATACACACTCCCACAGAGTGAGAAACACAATCACTGTATACACACTCCCACAGAGTGAGAAACACACCACTGTATACACACTTCTACAGAGTGAGAAACACACTCATTGTATACACACTCCCCAAACTGAGAAACACACACACTGTATACACATTCCTACAGAGTGAGAAACACAATCACTGTATACACACTCCCACAAACTGAGAAACACACACACTGTATACACATTTCTACAGAGTGAGAAATGCACTCATTGTATACACATTCCCAGACTGAGAAACACACAGTATACACACTCCCACAGACTGAGAAACACACTCACTGTATACACACACAAAATAAACTATTGATGCCTTGGGTATTATTTTCCCACTGCTCCCATCACGGGGATCGGAGCAGGTGGGATACGGGCTGTGCAAAGATCCATTGACCTCCCCTGAGATTTTCCAGCCTTGGGACAAGTGTGGCTGGAAAATCCCGTTCCTCACTCAAACATGGATACGCACACACACACATATACACACTGACCGACACACACTCACTCAAACACACACACACTCACACAAACACATATACACACACACACACACACAGACCGACACACACTCTCACAGACACACACACTCACAAACACATACACACACTGACCGACACACACACACACACACTCTCACAGACACACTCACTCACACACACACTCAGAAACACACACACACACTGATTGACACACACTCACTTACACACCTCATTCACTCACACACACACACAGATAAAATACACACACTATGTAACTTAGTCTATTAGGTTATTTATTAGTATCCCAATCTACAGTCTACAGAACTGGAATCCACGTCCACTCTTTCCCCTCCCTGCCTCCAGTGAGGTTCCTCCCCAACCCTCAGCTTCCTGCGCTCGCCTGCCAGCCCAATCATGTGACCTTCTTAAAGGGGCCATGCACTATAGTATGGATAGCAATCACGTGATTTGTTATTGCCAGCGACACACCCCTCCCCCACCCCTCAGTTTCTGTCAATTTCCACCCATCCGTTCTATGTTTTACAGAACATGATCCGTCTGCTTTTCAAAACAATCCACCCCAACCCCCCCCCCTCCTCTAAGAGGGGGAAAGAAGGGGAGTAAAGGTGGGAGAGAGGAAAAGTGAGAAGTGGAGGAGGAGCAGGAGGAGAGGGGAAGGGGATGGGCTGGGGGAGGGGTTGAGTTAGATGCTGTTATGGAGACTCGAAGGGCTGAGTGGCCTCCTGCTGTTCCGTAGTAATTCCATGGTTTGCAGTCATCGACAAAATGCTCAAGGAAATGTAAATAGTGATGATCAGGGCTAAGAAAGGTGCTATTAGTGGCATCATTAAGGGATCAGAATGCGATAATGGCAGAACAGAAGTAAGCAGTGTGACAAAGTATACTCCAGACTGGACCAGGATTCAGGTCAATTGTTTAGGACAGAGAGAGAGAGAGAAATTTTTCCAGTCAAAGTGTTGAGAGTCTTTGGAATTCTCTATCCCAGAGTGTCGAGGGCGCTCCATCGCTGAATACGGCTAAGAAACACTTATGGTCTCTCAGGGAATAAGGGACACGGGGACTTCACAGGGAGGCCCCCCGAGATCAGCCTTGGTTATACTGAAAAGCAGGCTCGAGAGGTATTTACCTGCAGCGGCACAGTGGTTCATCCCTGCAGTGCAGAAAGAGGCCATTCAGCCCATCGAGTCTGACCTGACCACAATCCCACCCAGGCCCCATCCCCGCAACCCCACACATTCACCCCACGTGTCCCCAGAAATTGAGCGGAAATTTAGCACGGCCAATCAACGTAACCCGCGCATCTTTGGAGTGTGGGAGGAAACTGGAGCACCCGGAGGAAACCCACGCAGGCACGGGGAGAACATGCAGACTCCATACAGACAGTGACCCAAGCCTGGCCTCTGGCACTGTGAAGCCGTGTCAGTTCTACTGAGTTTCTCTGTTAAAAGTCTCGTTTGTTTTTAATCATATTATAGGAATGCTATAAAGATAACACTCTGTGCCTCCCAAGGATTTCCATGGAATCACGACACGGTGCAAAAGGAGGGCCATTTAGCCCATCAGTTCTGCACCTACCACAATCCCACGCAGACCCTGTCCCCATCACCCCGTGCATTTACCCAGCCAGTCCCCCCACCCACCCCCACCGACACGAAGGGGCGATTTAGCACGGCCAATCCACCTAACCGGCGCACCTTTGGAGTGTGGGAGGAAACCCACGCGGAGGGAGAACGGTGCAGACTCCGCACAGACGGTGACCCAAGCCGGGAGCAAAGGGCTAGCACGGAACAAGTCAACAAATCAAAAAAGAGAAAGGAGTCTTTATCATAAATGCACTCTCCATTTTTCTCTGGCTAATTAGGGGATAATTACTTGCATGGTTTGTGTAATTAAATGCAGCGAAAATGATAGCGTTTTCAACTTTGTTGCTATCCTGTGACTCCCAATAAACTTAATTAATATTGGCTATTGCAGTGTGGTTAATGAGTTGTTAATTAACTGCAAGGGTACTGTATCTCTGGCTGACTGCCCGGGCAGCCTCTTATGAATCTGATTTATTTCATATTGATAAACTGCTTGAGTACACACAGCTGTTAGGCTGCGTGGGTAAATAAGGGGGGGGGAATCTGCGCCTTGTCTCGTGTTACCACTCTCTCTGCCTTCCAGATCAACGGCTCAGAGAGTGCCGGAGGCAGGACCACCCCCTGACACTTGCTCTCACCCACTTTCCACTAACCCCAGTGGTGTTTAAACTCCCCCTTTGTCTGAAGGCAGAAGGAATGCTCCTGGTGCCACATTGGGGAAGGTCTGTCCGTCGCTCCGTCACACCCCTCTCTCCGGATTTTATCCGTTCCACGCTCTGTCCATTCCCGTCCTCGACACACCCTCCTTTTCCTAACCGGCACGTTGGCCTCTCCTCATGTGACGGCGTGCCTCGCTGCCAAGTCCTTACAACACCCGTCGAAACTCTGGTAAACAAACTTCCAGTCGTGCTGTCAACAGATCCCCAGGGAGGCGCGCTCCCCCTCATACTGTGCCCCTCGCTCTGGGCTGCTGGCTGCCTCGGGATTCGGAGTACAGAGCAAACAAGGCTACACTACTGCAGGCTGTTCACACACGCACACTCACACACACTCACACACATACACACACACTCACACTCACACTCACACACATACACACACACTCACATACACACATACACACTCACATACACACTCACTCACCCACACACACACACTCACTCATACACGCACATTCACACACACACTCACACACACACACACACTCACACACATACACACACACTCACACTCACATACATACACAACACTCACACACACCTCACACACAACACCTCAACAAACACATACACACAACAACACTCACTCCACCACACACACTCACACACATACACACACACTCACACTCACACACACTCACACTCACATACATACACTCACACTCACACACACTACACACTCACCCCCCCCACACACACACACACAAACTCACACACACACACACCACATACTCACTCACACACACACACACACAAACACTCACACACACACACACATACTCACTCACACACACACACACATACTCACTCACACACACACACACACTCACACTCATGTACACACACACACATTCATAGACACTCACTCACTCGTGCATACACACACACACAGACACATTCATGGACACTCAGTCACTCACACACACACTCACGTGCATACACTCATGCGCATACACTCACACAATCGCACACACACTCACATACACACACACACTCCATGCACACATTCACTCATACCCCACAATCTCACTCATAGTCCTCATCTGCACATTTCCATACATTCACATTCACACACAAACTTCCACTCACTCTCTTATACTCCCTCTCACAAACACACTCATACACACATAATAACTCCACATATAAACTCACACACACTCTCATGAACTTGCTCACAAAATCACACTCCCTCTCACACACACTCACACACTCACTTATACACACTCCCTCTCACACACTCACACATTCATACACACACTCTCTCACACACACACACACTTCCTCTCACAGATGCTTACACACTCACACTGGCACTCACTTACACACACACACACTCCCTCTCATACACACTCACACACTGTCACAGACACACACAATCCCTCTAACACACGCTCACTCACTCACACAGACACACTCATACACACATTCCCTCTCACACACTTATACAGACACACTCATACACACATTCCCTCTCACACACTTATACAGACACACTCATCATTTACTCACAAACACTCACACACACATTCACTCACATACTCATTCACACACACTCACTCCCACAGACTCCCTCTCACACATGCTTACTCACTCACACACACTCACTTACACAAGCACCCTAACACACTTATTCATTCACACACACTCACTCACTCACACACATTCTCTTACATACTCACACTCATGCAACTTACACACTCACATACTCATGCTCATCCACATGCTCACTCATAATCACACTCACACACACTTAGACTGATACAAACTTGCATGTTCACACTTGCACACACTCAGACTCATACAGCACTCACAGACAAGCACACACTCGTATATTCACACTTGGATACATAGTAACATACATAAATATTCACACACTTACAGATACACATACACTCACTCACATGTACAAACATACACAGACATTCATAGACGTGCACAGACACACACTTCACACATGTACACATTTACTCA
Source organism: Sphyrna mokarran (assembly GCA_024679065.1). Lineage (NCBI taxonomy): Eukaryota > Metazoa > Chordata > Chondrichthyes > Carcharhiniformes > Carcharhinidae > Sphyrna > Sphyrna mokarran. The sequence continues at coordinate 103,409,241 of JAGIQG010000009.1, forward strand.
CACGTACAAATATAAGCACACATTCATAAACACACACAGACTCACACGCATTCACATATATTCATGCTCACCCACACACTCACATATATAGTCAGACTCACACACAGACTTGCACATACCCACACACTTGTACACATACATAGAATCCCTACACCGTAGAAGGAGGCTATAGTCCATCAAGCCCACATCAATAACAATCACACTCAGGCCCTATCCCCAATAACCCCACATGTCTATCTTGCTAATCCCCTAATTTAGCATGGCCAATCCACCAAACCTGCACATCTTTAGAGGGTGGGAGGAAACCAGAGAACCCAGAAAAACCCACGTTGATCCGGGGAGAATATGCAAACTCCACAAAGTCGTCCAAGGCGGGAATTGAAGCCGGGTCTCAGGTGCTGTGAGGCTGCAATGTTAACTACCGTGCTACCATGCCGTCCATGAACACAAACTTATAAAAACACACATTCACACTCAAATGCTCTCTCTCTCACACACACACACAGACACACTCATTCACAAACACACATACACTCACTCATTCACATACAGACACAAAGACACATGCAAACACACACACACATTCACTCACACACAGACATACAAACACACATTCAGTCACACATATGCACCCACGCGCGCGCACACACACACACACACACATTCACACACACATGCACCCATGCGCACACATACACACACATACACACACACACACACACATTCACACACACTCGACCACATTCTCACTCACTCATTTACACTCACTTACACACTCACATTTGGCCACACTCTCGTGCTCGCTCACACTCACACAGAAGGTGTGGCTGTGATCAGGAGCAGGAAACTTTCTGCTTTATTTTTCCACTTCTGGATAAAGAGGCTGCAAAAATCTGCATCAGCTAAGGGGACCAGTGACCCTTTTTGGACAGAGACCGAGATTCTGGGATTTTCCCATCACACTGCAGCTATCTCTAGCAAAGTGTGCAGCCAGAACCGTACCCTTCTCCAGGAAGCTACTTCAGCCTCAGAACCTGTTGGAATGATTTATTCCTGGAGAGAGGTATTGGGAAATTCTGGAATCCTAATGCTTTCCAGGTGCTGGAACTTCACAAACACCTGCAGTAGCTTTAATGAGCGGATTATCTGAGCAACATCACAAGGACTGGTTCGCTTATATTCCTGCTTACTTCAGGAAAAGGTACCTTCACAAACTGGTTCAAGGTGAAATGAAGATTTCATCTTCGACAGAATCGGGGCAGGATTCTGCTTGCCAAGGCATTTCTCAACAAGACACAACTTTTCCAATTATAGGAAAACTCATATTGAAGAAATGTACAGACATTCCCCACAGCAATCTGTCTGATATTTGCCCCTCTACACTGTCCCCATCAAACACTCCCAGGACAGGTAAAGCACGGCGTTAGATACAGGGTAAAGCTCCCTCTACACTGTCCCCATCAAACACTCCCAGGACAGGTACAGCACAGGGTTAGATACAGAGTAAATTTCCCTCTACACCGTCCCCATCAAACACTCCCAGGACAGATACAGCACAGGGTTAGATATAGAGTAAAGCTCCCTCTACACTCGCCCCATCAAACACTCCCAGGACAGGTACAGCACAGGGTTAGATACAGAGTAAAGCTCCCTCTAAACTGTCCCCATCAAACACTCCCAGAACAGGTACAGCACGGGGTTAGATACAGAGTAAAGCTCCCTCTACACTGTCCCCATCAAACACTCCCAGGACAGATACAGCACAGGGTTAGATACAGAGTAAAGCTCCCTCTACACTGTCCCCATCAAACACTCCCAGGACAGATACAGCACAGGGTTAGATACAGAGTAAAGCTCCCTCTACACTGTCCCCATCAAACACTCCCAGGACAGGTACAGCACTGGGTTAGATACAGAGTAAAGCTCCCTCTACACTGTCCCCATCAAACACTCCCAGGACAGGTACAGCATGAGGTTAGATACAGAGTAAAGCTCCCTCTACACTGTCCCCATCAAACACTCCCAGGACAGGTACAGCACGGGGTTAGATACAGAGTGAAGCTCCCTCTACACTGTCCCCATCAAACATTCCCAGGACAGGTACAGCACGGGGTTAGATACAGAGTAAAGCTCCCTCTACACTGTCCCATCAAACACTCCCAGGACAGGTACAGCATGGGGTTAGATACAGAGTAAAGCTCCCTCTACACTGTCCCCACCAAACACCTCCAGGACAGGTACACCGCAGGGTTAGATGTACAGTGAAGCTCCCACACACTGTCCCCATCAAACACTCCCAGAACAGGTACAGCACAGGATTAGATACAGAGTAAAGCTCTCTCTACACTATCCCCATCAAACACTCGCAGGACAGGTACAGCACGGGGTTAGATACAGCGTAAAGCTCCCTCTACACTGTCCCCACCAAACACTCCAAGAACAGGTACAGCACAGAGTTAGAAACAGAGTCAACCACATTGCTGTGGCTTTTGAGTCACATTGTGGGTGAGGGAGATTTTAGCATGGCTAATGCATCCTAATCCGCCTTTGGACTGTAGGCGGAAACCGAAACACAGGGAGGAAACCCACGCAGACACGGGAAGAATGTGCAAAATTCACACAGACAGTGACGCAAGCCAGGAATTGAACCCATACCCCGGAGCTGTGAAGCAGCAGTGCTAACCACTGTGCCACTGTACCACCCATGATGCAAACCTATCTGCCTGCTCCCTGATGAATGTGATGCCATCTTGCGCATGGTGGGAGATCTCATGGAGAGGGTGGCAGATTCCATGGGACCCTACCCCAACAGGTTCTGCCTGAGATGCATCCATATATATAGATATATGGAGGTAAATTCGATAGAGTCTTTCAAGAGACTTCTGGATGAGTACATGGGACTTATTTGAGGGTTATAGGTAAGCCTAGTAGATATGGATATCATTGGCGCAACTTGTGGGCCAAAGGCCCTGTTTGTGCTGTAGTTTTTCTATGTTCAATGTTCTACATGGAACCAATTGCGAGCTTTCATAGTGGCGATGTGGGGGTGGAGGGGGGTGCAGAATGGGTTGGGGAGGGCGCAATCTCAAACTGCCTCCACGTGCCCCTTCCCCTCTCTGAGCATGTCCGATCCTTCAGGACCCCCAGATAAAAGCAAAATACTGCAATCACTGGAATCTGAAGCAAAAATGGAAAATGCTGGAAAAATCTCTGCAAGTCCCATTGTGGAGGGCGTATTTCCCCTGGAATGTCACCTTGTTAGTAAATCAATGCTCCCAGGTAGAGCTTCTGCAGTAGATGTAGAATGACATAAATTAAAATGGGTCCTTCAGCAGATTCTCCCTCAGTTGGCTGAGACCTTTGGGTTGATGGACACAAGTGACAAAAACTCATCTTCAACTCTAGTGTGGCTGAATGAGCAAAAATGTATTTGAGGATGGGGACTCATGGCTAATGTCCTGGACAGCAGTGATTCCCACATGCTTCTGTTATGATGTAGAGCTGGATTCCCTTTAGAGAAGCCACGCCAAATCCCCCAGAGAGGACATTGTCACTTTGTAATCTGTTTGAAGTGTTTGGGAAAGTGTTAGCTGTTCTTCATTAATGTTTAGAGGTCCATTAACAGAAAGATTTGATGCTTTAAGAGAATAACTAACAAGCTATTTACTTAACCAACTGGCAACCTTATCTAAACAAGTAATATATCATTTAAATTACTGGAATGCTGTTCAAACAAATATAAGGATCATTCATTATCAAAATAAATAATAATAATTTAGTCACTCACAACAAGTATCCAAACAGGTTTTGGAAAACCTTTGGAATTCTTCTGGTGATTCTGCCATCTGTAAGTGCTTTCTGGTTTGGTACCTTTCATTAGATAGATGGAGATTTCTCCTAAGAGATATTGTGAGCTGACAGGGACCATTCTTTTCCTCTCTAGGTATTGAGTGAACTGTAATCAGGCAGTTGAGTTCCTCTTTAAAACTCTGATAACCTATAAAATTTCCTACACCAGAATTGGTTCACTGTTAGCAACAGCAAATTCAAATTTGATAGGTTCCTGAGAGCTGAGTGTCTTCTTGAAACTGATAGGCTGTCAAAATGCAAAAACCTGCAAAACCTGTTACCAAGGCAACCCTGATGTTTTGGTCTCTGCTATGAATGTTGCACTCTGTGTACCCCATGTCTGCATTTTAAACATCCAAGCACTGACACAAAACCAGTCTTTACAGGGACCACATTTCACAAATACAACGTCACAACACTTCAGAGACTATATACAGCATGCACTCTGAAACACTGGAGAGGATCCATCACTATCTTCTACTTGCAGTGACAAATCTGACAGCAACATCCCGTCTGAAGCCAATACTTCCAGCAACCAGGCGGTAATCACCGAACAATAACTCCGCTGGGCCATACAGGTCATTCGATATACTCGTCACCAGAGTCTGGAACTCATTCGTGGTAGAGGCACCAAGCTTTAAGGGTTTCCTCAACGCATCCCTGCAGGGGTCAAACCTTCCTGCTGATTCATAGGAACCCCCATGGCCAAACAAAATGTGTTTTCTGGCAGGCACCAGACTCATCAAGAGACTTCGCCAGGAACATGTAGGAGTGAAGTTGAGATGTAGGTGGGAGTGCAAAAAAATTCTCTGATCCATCTAACTCCTGTGACTTTTTGATTTATTCATAGCACATGGGCATCATAGAGGGAACATTTATTGCCTAACTCTATTTTCCCAAGGCAGTTAAGAGACAACCATATTGCTGTTCCTCTGGAGTCCCATGTAGGCCAGACTGGGTAAGGATGGCAGATTTCCTTCCCTAGAGGACATTAGTGAACAGATGGATTTTTCCCAACAACCAACAATGGTTTCATAGCAGATTCTTAATTCCAGATTTTTATTGAATTAAAATTCCACTATCTGCCGTGGCGGGATTTGAACCCAGGCCCCTAGATTATTAGTTGAGTTTCTGGATTAATAGCCCAGAGGTAATATCACAAGGCCGCTGCCTCCCCTCTCCAAGAATCTCCCACCCCACAAATTGGCCAAGTCTGCAGCTCATGAGCTGGACTTGACAGAATCACAGAATTGTTTGAGTGCAGAAGGAGGCCATTCGCCCATCGTGTCTGCACCAGCTCTCGACAAATGGGCATCTTTGCTTTGTGCTGTTCCCCTGCCTTTTTTCTGAATACTTGCATATTGTTTTTATTCAAATAATCATTCAATGCCCATTTGAATGATCCAATTGAACCTGCGTTCGCCACACTTCCAGGCAACATATTCCAGACCCCAAACACACAATGTGTGAAAAAGTTTATCCTCAAATCACATTTGCTTCTTATGAAAATTACAGCTTTACTCTGTATCTAACCCTGTGCTGTACCCGTCCTAGGGGTGTTTGATGGGGACAGTGTAGAGGGAGCTTTATTCTATATCTAACCCCGTGCTATACCTGTCCTGGGAGTGTTTGATGGGACAGTGTAGAAGGAGTTTTACTCTGTATCTAACCCTGTGCTGTACCAGTCCTGGGAGTGTTTGTTGGGGACAGTGTAGAGGGAGCTTTACTCTATATCTAACCCCATGTGTACCTGTCCTGGGAGTGTTTGATGGGGACAGTGTAGAAGGAGTTTTACTCTGTATCTAACCCTGTGCTGTACCTGTCCTGGGAGTGTTTGATGGGACAGTGTAGAGGGAGCTTTACTCTGTATCTAACCCCGTGCTGAACCTGTCCTGGGAGTGTTTGATGGGGATAGAGTAGAGGGAGCTTTACTCTGTATCTAACCCCGTGCTGAACCTGTCCTTGGAGTGTTTGATGGCGACAGTGTAGAGTGAAGGGTGTTTTGTGGTGCCATGTGTACCCACCTCTCCATCAGATGCTCTGGGCTCGAGACCCATTCACGCCAAGGAGGGTGTTTTTGTACCATGACAAAACAGTTTGCTTGTCAGCCTGTGGGTCCTCCCAATTCTCCTGATTGCAGGTGAGACATCTTCTGAGGGCTTCACACCAGAAGATGGAGGAGAAGAAATGGAATCAGATTGAAATTGTTGTGGGATACAGCCAGATATAGGAAGATTGCAGACTTGGGCAGAGAAATGGTAGTTGGTGTTTAATCCAGACAAATGCAAGATGGTCACTGTCTGTGCGGAGTCTGCACGTTCTCCCTCTGTCTGTGTGGGTTTCCTCTGGGTGCTCCGGTTTCCCCCCACAGTCTGAAAGACGTGTGGGTTAGATGCATTGGTCACGCTAAATTTTCCCTTAGCATACCTCTACAAGAGTGTGGCGGCTAGGGGATTTTCACAGTAACTTCATTGCAGTTTTAATGACAGAATACTTGTGAATAATAAATAAACTTTGAAAAAAATTTGGAGGATCTAATTCAAGTGCGAATTATCAGTACCCTTAGGAGCACTGACAGACAGAGGGATCTGGGTGTGCAGGTCCACAAAGTCCCTGAAGGTGGCAACCCAGGTAATAAGGTGGTCCAGAAGGTACACAGCATTCTTGCCTTCATTGGCCGAGGCATCAGTATAAAACTTGACAACTGTTATAGCTGTATAAAACTTCAGTTAGACCACATTTGGAGTTCTGGTACCACATTAGCAGAAGGACTTGGAAGGATTGGAGAGAATATAAAGAAAATTCACCAGGATATTGCCCAATCTTGAGGATGTGGGGCTATGAGGGGATTATTTTCACTGGAAAAACAGAGGCTGAAGGGAGACCTGATGGAAAAGTCTACAGAACTCTGAGAGGCATAGACAGGGTGGATAGATGGAGACTTTTTTGCAGGGTGGAAGGGCTGACTACTAGGGGGCAGAGGTTTAAGATGAGAGGGGTAAGTTTAGAGGAAATATGCGGGGGAGGTTTTTCACACAGTGAGTGATGGGGTGCCTGGAACGCACTGCCAGAGAAGACGGTGGAAGCAGGCACACATTCAAGGTGTATCTTGACAGGCACGAGAATGGGGGGAGAGTAGAGGGATAGAAAATGCCTTGAAAGCAAACTCCTGCCAGATGCTGGAATCTGAAACAAAAACAGAAAATGCTGGAAAATTTCAGCAGGTCCGACAGCATCTGCAGGGAGAGAACAGAGCCAACATTTCGAGTCTAGGTGAACCCTTGTGATAGAAACTGTGTAGCCTGGTGGGCCAAGGGCCTGTTCTCTGCTGTTTGTTCTCTGTAACCTGCGCTGTCCACATCCAGATAACACACATCCAATAAACTTGTTCCAACCTACCACGTCTCACTTAGTCGAAAAGCGTCCTCCTTAAAATTGTCAGATAACGTCAAGGAAATACAATAAATTATAACAGCTATATGCTCTCCCTTCTGAAGGCGTAAAATGATACAACCTGCTGCTTTTATTTAGGATGGATGATTGCCTCCTGGGAAGGCAGACCAGGGGGAACACCTGACGGAGGGGAGGAAGACATTGCGACGGAGCTGGGTCACCTATAGCATCTAGACATTACCTCCCCTCTCATTAGGCCGTCAACCTTTACACACGCGACGTAAAGCTGTCAATCCGTCCTCTCACCCAGCACGGGGGCTCAATCACATGATTCAATAAACCAGCTCCCATTATCCTGCCAACCGCGGGGGAGGTGTGGGGGGGTAGCCTACAATGGGCCTCAAACTAAGACTTTCCCGCAGTTTTGATGCAGGCATGGTGGTGGTGGTGGTGTGGTGGTAGGGGGGGGGGGGGGGGGGGGGGGGGGGGGGGGGGGGGGGGGTGGTGGTGACCAGGTTCCGGGTGAAATCCTGCCCCTGACACTGACCACACCCCTCCCCCTCTTTCCGAGGGGAATCTTGCACTAACTGCGTTGCAGTGTTAATGTAAATCTTACTTGTGATTAATAAGTACACTTTACTTCAACTTTTAGAATTCTTTTTTTTCCAAATATCAGAAATAAATAACTCATGAGGCAGCAGAATGTGTCCTCCCCTCCACCCCCACCCACACCCCCTCCCCGCAACCCTGCCACCCTCCGTCTGTGCATGGGAATGTACTATACCACTCTATCCCACCATTCACCCCTATCCTCCGCTGTGCGGGTTACTCTCTGCCAGCTGAGGGAATGACACCTTCTCCCCGCACCGCACCTCCCCCCCCCCTCTCTGATGCCATTTGGTGTCAGCCGTGGCTCAGCGGGTAACGCGCCCACCTCTCAGTCACAGGTCACCACTCCCTGGGACTCCCACTGCAGCACCCGGGGGAGGAGGGGAGAGTTGGAAGCAGTGGGACAGTTCCCCCCTCCCCCCACCCCCCCCCGCCCCACCCTCAAAGTCACTTTCCATATTTATCCAGCAATCAACATCACGCCAATAAATCCTGTGCGAGCGGCTGCTTGTGGGATCTTGCTGCGCGCCAAAGGAGAGGCAGGACATGTTGGGATTTATTTCCCTGGAGCGTCGGAGACTGAGGGGTGATCTTCTGGAGGACTATAAAATAATGAGGGACATAGATCAGACAGATAGTCAATATCTTTTTTGCAAAGGTAAGAGACTCTACAACTAGAGGGCATAGCTGTAAGGGAGAGGGCAGAGATACAAAAATGTCCAGAGGGGCAATTTTTTCACCCAGAAGATAGTGAGTGTCTGGAATAAGCTGCCAGAGGCAGTAGCAGAGGCGGGTATAATTTTGTCTTTGAAAAAACATTTAGACAGTTACGTGGGTAAGATGGGTATACAGGGATATGGGCTAAATGTGGGCAATTGGGACTAGCTTAGGGGTTTAAAAAAGGGTCGACATGGACAAGTTGGGCTGAAGGGCCTGTTTCTGTAATGTAAACCCCTATGACTCTATGACTTAAAAAAAAAGTTGATCCCGACTTTGCCTCCTTCTCCTCCAGGACAGTTCAGTACCCTCCCCCTACCCCTCAAATTGAGACCCTACCAATCTCTCATTATCTCGTCTCGACCTTGGGCCTTTCCTCTGCACTCTGCATCTTTATCCTGAACCCTTCCTTACAAGAAAAGGCTGGACATGTGAGGCAATGGCCTAGTGGTATTATCGCTAGGCTATTAGTCTAGAAGCTCAGCCAATGTTTTGGGGACCAGGGTTCGAATCCCGGGTAGATGGTGGAATTTGAATTCAATTTTTTAAAATTCTGGAATTAAGAATCTACTGATGACAGTGAAACGATTGCCGGAAAAAATACATCTGGTTCACATTTAGGGAAGGAAATCTGCCGCCCTTACCTGGTCTGGGCTACATGTGGCCCCAGGGCCACAGCAATGTGGTTGACTATAATAATCCCAGGAGTTGGCTGTAGTGGAACAATGCTTGTTTTGCACAAAATAAAGCAAAGCAAAAAACTCAAGTCTGTGGTGAACACAAATGGATCCCAATCGGGACAATACAACATAAGACCCGCTCAGGGGCCTGCTTTCTATAGGTCATGGGATACTAGCTCCACCTGGTGAGTTAATTCCCAATCCTCAGGGAGCTCATATTCAATGAGTCCTGCAGAGAGGTCAATCAGTGATTCCCCATCACACGGGTTATCACGTTGGGGGCGATTCTCCTTGCCCGCTGTGCTAGCCAGGAGACACGAGTGAAAGCCATTTCGGGGCCTTCCCGCTGAGCACCACGGCCTCCACGAGTCTCTGTCCATCAGATTTCCAACGCTGTCAATTCAGTGCCAACAATCAGCGCGGAGCTGTATAAATTATCCTCATGTTGCTTTTGATGTAATTTACATGTCATTAGCGGGCCCCAGACTGAAGTCTCCAGGCCCGCTATCCTTCCCTCCCCCATGCCAGGAGTATTACACTCTAGCTAGGTCTACAGCAAAACTTCACTATTGGGGAGCTGGTGACCCAACTCCTCTGGAGCAAAGGAGAGCCATTGAGGCTTCCTTGAGGGTCAGGATCAGGAGTGAGGGGAGAGGCAATGCCCAGGAGGTACCTTGGCACTGCCCAATGGGCATCTGAGATAATGGAGTGTGCCCTTGAGGGGGCGTGCAGGGTCCCGCTGCCCCCTGCAATTGGGCTTGATGACAGAGGAAGGGAGGACCATCGGGGGGTGGGGGTGGGAGAGGGTGGGGCAGGAATGTGGGTGAAGGGGACGGTCAGGCTGCTGTTGGGATTGTTTCGGGAGATCTGGGGGAGGATTGGGGAGGGCAGTGATCATGCCATGGGGGATCGATGGGGCAGCCATCCAGGTGTTCGAGGTTGGCCATCGATTGAGCTGGCTAGCCATCGGGAGGCTGGCCGTGTGGGGGCTACTGTACATGCTCCGAACTCTGCTCTGATAGATTGGCCCATGCGCAATGGCCCACTCAGCGCTCTGCTGCCCGCCTTGCTAGTGGTGGGAATATGCCCTGCCCACTGACTTTTCACATGGTTCATGCTTGGGCACTCTGCATTGCACACGGTGTGGGAGATTCCTGCTGAAAATTCAATGGGATTCACTTCAGTTTTTATGCAAATGAAACAGTTTGAAATCTTTTGAGAGAATCCCACCCATTGACTCTTAACTGCCTTCAGGGCTGAACAGTAAATGCTGGCCTGGCCAGCAACACTCACATAGAATGTGGAAGAAGCCATTCGGCCCATCAAGTCTGCACCAACAACAATCCCCGTAACCCCATGTATTTATCATGCTAGTTCCTCGACACTAAGGGACAATTTTAGCATGGCCAATCCACCTAACCCACACATCTTTGGAGTGTGGGAGGAAACTGAGAGCATCCTGAGGAAACCCACACAGACATGGGGAGAATGTGCAGACTTCACACAGACAGCGACCCGAGGCTGGAATTGAACCCGGGTCCCGGCACTGTGAGGCAGCAATGCCGCCCATAAACAAATCTTAAAAAACTCCCCACCCTCGCCCCCTACACCAGGACGGTTTGGCACCCTCTGCCTCCTCCTCCAATGGAGACCCATTGATCCCTCATTATCTCATCTCCTCTACACTGCGCCACACTCTGACCTCGGCCTTCCAAGTTGCTGCAATGAAGCTCAAAGAACATCCCTCAATTTGTGGCTTAGCACTCCCTGCCCTTCTGGACTCAACATTGAATCATAGAAATCCTACAGTACAGAAAGAGGCCATTCGGCCCATTGAGTCTGCACTGGCCACAATCCCACCCAGGTCTTACCCCCTACATATTTACCTACTAAACTTTCTAACCTATCTCAGGACACTAAGGCAATTTTAGCAATGGTCAATCAACCTGACCTGCATAGCTTTGGGCTGTGGGATGAAACCGGAGCAAACCCATAGAGACATGAGGAGAATGTGCAAATTCCATAAAAACAGTGACCCAAGCCGGGAATTGAACCCAGGTTCCTGGAGCTGCGAAGAAGCAGTGCTAACCACTGTGCTACTGTGGATGCTCCTCCTTTATTGAACTCTTTGTTGAAAACATACAGCGTTTTGGCCTCAACTACTTTCTGTAGTGCTGAATTCTGCATGCTGAGCACTCTCTGAATGAAGAAAGTTCCCCTCATCTCTGTACTAAACAGGCAGCAAGGTGGCACAGTTGTTAGCGCTACTGCCTCACAGCACCAGGGGCCTGGGTTTAATTCCCAGCTTGGATCACTGTCTGCACATTCTCTCGTGTCTGTGTGGGTTTCTTCCTGGTGCCCCAGTTTCCTCCCACAGTTTGAAAGATGTGCTGATTAGGCTGCATTGGCCGTGCTAAATTCTCCCCAGCGTACCTGAGTGCCGGACTGTAGTGACTGGAGTATTTCTCACTAACTTCATTATAGTGTTAATGTAAGCCTACTTGTGACACTAATAAATAAACTTTACTTAACTGCCAAGGTAGTAGTGCTACTTCACAGTGCCAGGAACTTGGGGTTCAATTCTGATCTTGGGTCACTGTTTGTGTGGAGTTTGAACGTTCTCCCTCTGTCTGCATGGCTTTCCTCTGGATGCTCCGGTTTCCTTCCACAGTCTAAAGATATGTGGGTTAGGTTGTTTCACTATGCTAAATTGTCCCTTTTCCAGACTATATAGGTCATGGATATTAGCAGTTTAAATACATGGAGTTATAGGGATAGGGCTTCGGTAAGATGTTATATCAGAGAGTTCTGTCACAGACTTGATGGGCTGAATGGCCTCCTCCTGCACTGTCTACATCATTTCATCTGCCTGTGACCCCTGATTTTGGACACCCCGATCATTGGAAATATCCTTCCTGTATCTACCCTGTCTAGTCCTGTTAGAAGTTGAAGTTTATTTGTTAGTGTCACAAGTAGGCTTACATTAACACTGCAATGAAGTTATAGTGAAAGTCCCCTAGTCGCCACACTCCAGCACCTGTTCGGGTACACTGAGGGAGAATTTAGCACGGCCAATCCGCCTAACCAGCACGGTTTTCAGACTATGGGAGGAAATTGGGGCACCCGGAGGAAACCCACACAGACACAGGGAGAATGTGCAGACTCCACACAGACAGTGTTCAAAGGCGGGAATCAAAATCTCTGGCACTGTGAGACAGCAGTGCTAACCACCGTGCTGTCCATTTTATAGGTTTCTCTGAGATGTCCCTCATTCTTCTAATCTCCAGGCAATACAACCCTAACTGACTCAATCTCTCTTCATGTGTAAGCCCTGCAATCCCAGGAATCAGTCTGGTAAACATTGGCTGCATTCCCTCTATATCAAGAACATCCTTCCTCAGATAAGGAGACCAAAACTGCTCATGATATTCCAGGTGTGGCCTCACCAAGGCCCTGTATAATTGCAACAACACATCCCTCTTCCTGTACTCAAAATCTCTTGCTATGAAGGCCAACTGGCATTTAGCTTTATTGCAAAAGGGTTGGTGTTTAAAAATTGTACAGAAATTGTATAGCAAAAATTGTTGCAGTTGTATAGAGTGCTGGTGAGGTCTCGCTTGGAATAATGTGCATGTTTATGGTCCCATTGTCATAAAAAGGATATAATAACATTTGAGGCAGTCCAAAGGAGATTTGCCAAGCTAATTCCAAGGAATGAGAGGGTTGTCCTATCAAGATAGATTGAATAGTCTGGGTGTGACAGAGCAGGCTCGAGAGGCAGATTGATCTAGCATGTTTAATTTGTTCATGGGATGTGAGTGTCACTGGCTGGGCCAGCATTTATTGCCCATCCCTGAAGGTATTTGACAGTCAACCATATTGCTGTGGCCCTGGACTCTAGTGCAGATCAGACCAGGTAAGAAAAATAGGTAGGGGTCGGGACCAAAATATAAACCCCATAAGAGGGTGGTACAGTGGTCAGCACCGATGCCTCACGGCTCCAGCGACCTGGGTTCGATTCCCAGCTTGGGTCACCATCTGTATGGAGTCTGCACATTCTCCCCAAGTCTGCGTGGGTTTCCACCTGATGCTCCAGTTTTCTCCCGCGGTCCGAAAGACGTGCTGGTTAGGGTGAACTGGCCATGCTAAATTTTCCCTCGGTGTACCCGAACAGGTGCTGGAGTGTGGTGACAAGGGCATTTTTGCAGTAACTTCATTGCAGTGTTAAGTTAAGCCACCGCAATTGCAATGATACCCCTCCTCTTGTTCTATCATTATCTTTTTAAATTCGTACCCTGTGTGTGGCACGCTGGCACAGTGGTTAGCACTGCTGCCTCACAGTGCCAGGGAGCCTGGTTCGATTCCTGACTTGAGTCAATGTCTGTGCAGAGTTTACACATTGTCTGCATGGGTTTCCTCCGGGTGCCCTGGTTTCCTCCCATAGCCCAAAGATATGCGGGTTAGGTGGATTGGCCATGCTACAACTTTAGTGTCAGGGGGTCTAACTAGGATAAATATGTGAGATTACGAGAAAAAGGGTTGGATGGGATTGTGTTCAGTGCGGGCTGAATGGACCCATTCTGCAATGGAGAGATTCAATGAGTTTATGAAACTCATAAGGGATATGGCGACTGGGGGGATTTTGATGCCTCGATGGGCCGAATTGCCTCCTTCTGCTGTCGGAGGATGGTCACTGGTGGCTTGTGGCTTCGACAAATAAAAACAAAAACAACTTGGAGCGAAAAAAATCAGATTGGGTAAGTGTCGCTTTAAGAAGCCCATCCCCCTCTCTCATATCTCTCTCTCTCTCGAACATTGATCTGCATTACAAAGTAAGGAACTGTAGCAGCACTGAGGTTCAGTGCGAGTTGGCATAGGAGAGTAAAAATTGAGAGCTGTTGTACTTTTCCTTGTGTGTGTGTTGCAAGGGGGAGAAAAATAATCGTTGATTCTCCCCTGATTGTGTGGATCTTTCGAGCTGAACAGAAAGAGGGGCAGAGAGTGTAAATTTCACTGTCAATTTCAGTGGAATTCACACTCCCCCCCCTCTCTCCTTCCAACGCCTCTCTTCCTCTCTCTCTGTGTCTGTGGAGGAGAGGCAAAGAGATAGAGACACAGGGAGAGAGAGAGAGACACACACATACAGACACACACACAACACACACACACAGCTCGATCGCCTGGAATTTCGTCTATCCCTTGCCACTATCGCCGCCTGGCTGGACGTCTGTTAAGCGGAGGAACTGGACCTGTCTGTCCCCATTTTCTACCTAGGAGGAAGGATGGAAGATCAGAACAGGCTGCTGCAGGCTCGGGGAGCTGGAGGTGGAGGAGGAGGAGGAGGTGGTGGTGGTGGTGGTGGAGGAGGAGGAGGTAGTGGAGGATCAGTGGGACTCCCGGGGCATCCTGTACAGAGCGGCCTCCAGTCTCTGAGTGCTCACATGCATGAGAACGCGACCGACAACGGGGACGGCAGAAAGCAAGACATCGGGGACATTTTACATCAAATCATGACCATCACTGACCAAAGTCTGGACGAAGCTCAAGCCAAGTTGGTTTTTTTTTTAAATTTTCCTTCCTCATGATTTATGTATATATATATATATATATCAACCTTCTGCTTAAATAAATGATCTTTTATTTAAAATGCGGGAGGGAATCTTCTCTCTCTTTTGTCTCTTGTTTTCCCACCCCCATTGTTTAGAAACTTTTTTTTCTCTCTGTTGGATCATCTGTGAATTTTGTTCTTTCTGTTTTGTGTATCCAAAGGAAACATGCCCTCAATTGTCACAGAATGAAGCCAGCTCTCTTCAGTGTCTTGTGCGAGATTAAAGAGAAGACTGGTGAGTTTCCATTCAACTCCTGTGAAATGTGTGTGTGTGTGTGTGTGTTACAGTGCAAAGGGAATAAGGTTAACCTCTCTCTCTCACACACACAAAAAGGAAACAATTTTCTGGCCCGCCATCTTGGTCTTAGCTCAGAAAAGCTCCCCCTCTCTCCCTCTGTGTGTGTGTATGTTTAAAGCTGAAATCTTTCTGAAATTCCTTTCCCTCTCTCACTTTGTCAAAAATGTCACATGAAAAGAGGAGGGGTGTAATAATGTAACTGCTGATCACTTCTTTTTCCCACCGGGGGAGGTTATTTTGTATCCTTTTCACAAGTGAAATTAATCTGTGCAATTTCCCAGATCCTGTCTCAGTCTCTACCTCTCCCTCTGTCTCTCTGTCTCCTCCGCTGTCTCTCTCTCTCGCTCGCTCTGTGTGTCCCTGTGTGTGTGTGTGTCTCTCACTCTCGTTTCTCTCTCTCTCCCTCTGTTTTTCTCTCTCTCTCTCCCTCTGTTTTTCT